>CM050175.1:5103578-5149491 GCA_027410445.1 Discoglossus pictus | reverse complement strand
AGCTGTATCACACTCTGATACTGTCCTATTGTATACCCCTCTCTATATCACACTCAGACCCCTCTATACCCTGTCACTCACTGTATCACACTCTGATACTGTCCTATTGTATACCCCTCTCTATATCACACTCAGACCCCTCTATACCCTGTCACTCACTGTATCACACTCTGATACTGTCCTATTGTATACCCCTCTCTATATCACACTCAGACCCCTCTATACCCTGTCACTCACTGTATCACACTCTGATACTGTCCTATTGTATACCCCTCTCTATATCACACTCAGACCCCTCTATACCCTGTCACACACTGTATCACACTCTGATACTGTCCTATTGTATACCCCTCTCTATATCACACTCAGACCCCTCTATACCCTGTCACTCACTGTATCACACTCTGATACTGTCCTATTGTATACCCCTCTCTATATCACACTCAGACCCCTCTATACCCTGTCACTCACTGTATCACACTCTGATACTGTCCTATTGTATACCCCTCTCTATATCACACTCAGACCTCTCTATACCCTGTCACTCACTGTATCACACTCTGATACTGTCCTATTGTATACCCCTCTCTATATCACACTCAGACCCCTCTATACCCTGTCACTCACTGTATCACACTCTGATACTGTCCTATTGTATACCCCTCTCTATATCACACTCAGACCCCTCTATACCCTGTCACTCCCTGTATCACACTCTGATACTGTCCTATTGTATACCCCTCTCTATATCACACTCAGACCCCTCTATACCCTGTCACTCACTGTATCACACTCTGATACTGTCCTATTGTATACCCCTCTCTATATCACACTCAGACCCCTCTATACCCTGTCACTCACTGTATCACACTCTGATACTGTCCTATTGTATACCCCTCTCTATATCACACTCAGACCCCTCTATACCCTGTCACTCACTGTATCACACTCTGATACTGTCCTATTGTATACCCCTCTCTATATCACACTCAGACCCCTCTATACCCTGTCACTCACTGTATCACACTCTGATACTGTCCTATTGTATACCCCTCTCTATATCACACTCAGACCCCTCTATACCCTGTCACTCACTGTATCACACTCTGATACTGTCCTATTGTATACCCCTCTCTATATCACACTCAGACCCCTCTATACCCTGTCACTCACTGTATCACACTCTGATACTGTCCTATTGTATACCCCTCTCTATATCACACTCAGACCCCTCTATACCCTGTCACTCACTGTATCACACTCTGATACTGTCCTATTGTATACCCCTCTCTATATCACACTCAGACCCCTCTATACCCTGTCACTCACTGTATCACACTCTGATACTGTCCTATTGTATACCCCTCTCTATATCACACTCAGACCCCTCTATACCCTGTCACTCACTGTATCACACTCTGATACTGTCCTATTGTATACCCCTCTCTATATCACACTCAGACCCCTCTATACCCTGTCACTCACTGTATCACACTCTGATACTGTCCTATTGTATACCCCTCTCTATATCACACTCAGACCCCTCTATACCCTGTCACTCACTGTATCACACTCTGATACTGTCCTATTGTATACCCCTCTCTATATCACACTCAGACCCCTCTATACCCTGTCACTCACTGTATCACACTCTGATACTGTCCTATTGTATACCCCTCTCTATATCACACTCAGACCCCTCTATACCCTGTCACTCACTGTATCACACTCTGATACTGTCCTATTGTATACCCCTCTCTATATCACACTCAGACCCCTCTATACCCTGTCACTCACTGTATCACACTCTGATACTGACCTATTGTATACCCCTCTCTATATCACACTCAGACCCCTCTATACCCTGTCACTCACTGTATCACACTCTGATACTGTCCTATTGTATACCCCTCTCTATATCACACTCAGACCCCTCTATACCCTGTCACTCACTGTATCACACTCTGATACTGACCTATTGTATACCCCTCTCTATATCACACTCAGACCCCTCTATACCCTGTCACTCACTGTATCACACTCTGATACTGTCCTATTGTATACCCCTCTCTATATCACACTCAGACCCCTCTATACCCTGTCACTCACTGTATCACACTCTGATACTGTCCTATTGTATACCCCTCTCTATATCACACTCAGACCCCTCTATACCCTGTCACTCACTGTATCACACTCTGATACTGACCTATTGTATACCCCTCTCTATATCACACTCAGACCCCTCTATACCCTGTCACTGTATCACACTCTGATACTGTCCTATTGTATACCCCTCTCTATATCACACTCAGACCCCTCTATACCCTGTCACTCACTGTATCACACTCTGATACTGTCCTATTGTATACCCCTCTCTATATCACACTCAGACCCCTCTATACCCTGTCACTCACTGTATCACACTCTGATACTGTCCTATTGTATACCCCTCTCTATATCACACTCAGACCTCTCTATACCCTGTCACTCACTGTATCACACACTGATACTGTCCTATTGTATACCCCTCTCTATATCACACTCAGACCCCTCTATACCCTGTCACTCGCTGTATCACACTCTGATACTGACCTATTGTATACCCCTCTCTATATCACACTCAGACCCTCTATACCCTGTCACTCACTGTATCACACTCTGATACTGTCCTATTGTATACCCCTCTCTATATCACACTCAGACCCCTCTATACCCTGTCACTCACTGTATCACACTCTGATACGGACCTATTGTATACCCCTCTCTATATCACACTCAGACCCCTCTATACCCTGTCACTCACTGTATCACACTCTGATACTGTCCTATTGTATACCCCTCTCTATATCACACTCAGACCCCTCTATACCCTGTCACTCGCTGTATCACACTCTGATACTGTCCTATTGTATACCCCTCTCTATATCACACTCAGACCCCTCTATACCCTGTCACTCACTGTATCACACTCTGATACTGTCCTATTGTATACCCCTCTCTATATCACACTCAGACCTCTCTATACCCTGTCACTCACTGTATCACACTCTGATACTGTCCTATTGTATACCCCTCTCTATATCACACTCAGACCCCTCTATACCCTGTCACTCACTTTATCACACTCTGATACTGTCCTATTGTATACCCCTCTCTATATCACACTCAGACCCCTCTATACCCTGTCACTCACTGTATCACACTCTGATACTGTCCTATTGTATACCCCTCTCTATATCACACTCAGACCCCTCTATACCCTGTCACTCACTGTATCACACCCTGATACTGACCTATTGTATACCCCTCTCTATATCACACTCAGACCCCTCTATACCCTGTCACTCACTGTATCACACTCTGATACTGTCCTATTGTATACCCCTCTCTATATCACACTCAGACCCCTCTATACCCTGTCACTCACTGTATCACACTCTGATACTGTCCTATTGTATACCCCTCTCTATATCACACTCAGACCCCTCTATACCCTGTCACTCACTGTATCACACTCTGATACTGTCCTATTGTATACCCCTCTCTATATCACACTCAGACCTCTCTATACCCTGTCACTCGCTGTATCACACTCTGATACTGTCCTATTGTATACCCCTCTCTATATCACACTCAGACCTCTCTATACCCTGTCACTCACTGTATCACACTCTGATACTGTCCTATTGTATACCCCTCTCTATATCACACTCAGACCCCTCTATACCCTGTCACTCGCTGTATCACACTCTGATACTGACCTATTGTATACCCCTCTCTATATCACACTCAGACCCCTCTATACCCTGTCACTCACTGTATCACACTCTGATACTGACCTATTGTATACCCCTCTCTATATCACACTCAGACCCCTCTATACCCTGTCACTCCCTGTATCACACTCTGATACTGACCTATTGTATACCCCTCTCTATATCACACTCAGACCCCTCTATACCCTGTCACTCGCTGTATCACACTCTGATACTGTCCTATTGTATACCCCTCTCTATATCACACTCAGACCCCTCTATACCCTGTCACTCAGTATATACGACTCTGATACTGACTTATTATATAACACTCCCCTCACATATATTATATTACACCTTGATACACCTCTATATTCTCTCACACCACTTGTAACACTCTGATATATTATATACTTCGCAGTCTCTCTCTCTATCACACTCAGCCCTTTCCATATTGCACTCACCGGAAGTGCAACCGGATTCAGGAAATACGTATCCGGAAGTAGCGTCCCTCTGCTTAGGCTGGACCACAACTCCCAGAATGAATAGCAACTTGATCACGTGAGACGCAGCAGGCAATTTGTAGAGGAGGCCTCGGCAGTAGAGGAGACCTTTCCTCAGTTTCCTAACATGCACATGTATCAGGTTATACCTGGTAATAAATATGTTTGGACATAATCAAAACAGATTGACTCGCCCATAGTGTAATAATCCACATCCAGATCTATGCCCTCATGATTCAGCTTTTGCCAGTATCAGACATGGAGATCGCTATCAACGTTACGCTCTTACGTCACTCTAAACAAGCGCCAGCTAGAGTACAAAGTGTGTAATGACAATGCTTATTGTCTAGTGTATATACAGTAGTAACAGGAGCTCTATGTATAAAGCTGCCCAAGTAGCTAAGACTCTTATCAGAGTGGGTAAAGTGTATGAAGCTCAGGGGTCCACAACACCATCCCCACCCACCGCTAAGAAAACCTTCTCATTCTCTTTGCTGCTTCTCTGCATGTATATCCCAGTCCTCCATGAGCCCTGAGACATTATTTGTGTGATAACATAGTACAATATAAAACTCAAACCTCAGGTCACATGACTACACTACGTAGTCTTTTATAATCTCCTAACACCAACACAGTTTGTTTCTTGCGTCCACACGCACCATTATTTGTTCATCATTATGTGTTAACTAGCGACTAGACCGTCAAAAAATGATGGCAATGAGATGTGTAAGTTTGTAAAGTTGTTTAGTTATTAATATGCGTATTTGACACTTGTAAGGTTTTAGTTATGTCGAAATAAGTACAATTGTGATATTAAACATGTTTATTTTTGTAACATTTTCTTTTCTTCTTGAGTAACTGTTAAAGAGTTTTATAGTAAAAGTATTAACATTTGAATGTAAGAACAGTTGAACTTTAGATTAATCAGTATTGTAAACTTGAGCTAATGGTTTTTTAACATGCAACTTGTAGCTCAAGAAATGTTAACTTAAATATACATTGAATCCAGAGGAAGGCAAACAGTAAAAACCCTCTTTGAAACGTAGCCAATTGTATCAAAGCGAGAAAAAAAATAATTCCTTCCTGACCCCATTAACTGGCGATCGTATTACTCCCTGGATTAATGTTTAACATGGAATACAACATTTACATTGTGCCTAAAAACGTGCTTGTGCTCTTAACATGAACTTTGTAATATGTCTAAGTAAGTAACTTTAAAGTATTTTTTGTGAAACTTGAACTTGTAACGTTATAAACAGTAACATAGTTAATTAACATTTTAACAGAATTCTTTCAAATAATGCAAGGCAAGTGTTTTGTGGGGCTAATCATGCATTAAAAACAGTACTTCCATGAATTATGACTGAATGATTTATTTATTGGTAGTTTTCAATGGTTGACGTTTGTTTGTTGGTGTAGCAATTGTTTAAAATGGCACATTGAGTTTCCTCTGTGGAAAAGTGGTTCTCTAAAAAGAGAACGTGAGACCTTAAAGTTGTTCCGCGATGTGTAACCACTGTTCTCTATGTGTTTTACAATTTTATGTAGTTTAATATGGAAATATTGGTGGTGTAAAACTAAATTCTGTGGCGAAATAATGATTTTTTTTAAAGAAACGGACGGTTGTCTGTCATTTTTCTGAATTGTTTGTGGTTATATTGTGGTTTAGTTGATTTTTGAGTTTTGTTTTAAATTGGTTTGGCATAGCTTTTGTTTGTTTGATTGAAAGTTACAGTACTTCATAGTAGACAATGTTTTTAGTAAAAATGCGTCCATCCTCTAATCACCTTGACTTTCATTGTTTTCAATGTAAACTTTAATAGCCTGTGGATTTTTGCACTGTGATAAGGCAACATACAGTTGGCCATGTGCAAATACTGGTTGTTCTAAGAAAACACCCACAGATTTGAAAGTTTGTCCTTGTGATTTATTAATGGTCATGGCAAATGCCATAATGATGGGAAATTGTCTTCTTTGAAGTATAAGAGGGAGACTTCTTTCACTTGGTGCTAAATCTATCCTTGGTATGAAAACTCTCTCTCCTTTATGGGTACCAGTTAAAATTGCAGCATCTATGAAATGGTCCTTTAATTGTTGAACAATTAATCTTGTCCTATTGCATAGGCCTTTTTTTTGGTTCATATTTCGCAGTAACATGACAATTGCCCCTTTCTTCAGCTGCAAAATATGTGGTGGCATTCCAGAAGGAGGTAGTGAGTTTATGAATTCAGTGGAAAAGTTTGTCTGACTTTCTTTGTCATCAGCAAGTACAGAATCAGCACTGTGATAATTTCTTTGGGGTGCATTCATTTTTTTTAAATATTTCATTATTGTGGATCAATGGATCCTTATTTTTGCATGTTAGTATGACTTGGTTGGCAAGTTCTGAATAGTCCTGGTTATTTATTGTTCTTTCGAATATAGCCGTTATAAGATCTTTTTGACAAATCATATGAGGTGGGATGTGCAGAGTGTCGTGTGCTATAGAGTATCACTATACAGTGATATTTTGTTGTAATTGAAGATGGGTAAAATGTTTCCATAGTGTACTTGACTTTATACAGGTTTCGATAATGTCGGTTCGATTTCCATGTACAACGACAGGTAATGTTTGTCTAAAATTGCCACCTAACAACATTACCTTTCCACCAAATGAAAAAGTATTTTCCATGACTTCACAAAGCAAACGGTCAATACATAAGAGGGCATAGTATGACATCATTGTAGCCTCATCTATTATAACTAATTTACCTTTTTTCAGTTTTTTTGCTTGTAATGATGTCATGCGAATATCTGACACTGATGTTTCTAAAATAGGCACTGGCAGTTTAAATCCACTATGCACAGTTCTTCCACCTTCTAACAAAACTGCAATAATTCCAGTGGTGGCAAATGCAAGTGCTATTTGACCTTGTGCTCGTACAAAACTCATTAATAAATGATATAGATAGGTTTTTCCTGATCCGCCTGGTCCATCAAGATAGAAATAACGCTCTTTGACCATTTCATCATCTAGTGCATTTTTTATGGCATTAAATGCTTGCAATTGTAATGTATTTAAAGTTACAAGTCTTTCTTGTGTTCTTTCTGCTTGTAGTTGAATGTCATAGTCTTCAAAGTCTATGCCGTCTATAAGACCTGGATCAAGCAGATTAAAACTTGCACAACTTAATCAATGAGTTAAAAATACTTCTTGGATTTCCATTAATGCTTTTAAGTGTGCAATGGGTTTATTGTATCTTTGCATAAAGTCTTCAGCCATATTACTTTTAAATGTGTCCCACAAAGCTAATGCATTTGGAGCATTTGAGAAGATACAAATGAATGCAAATTGTTCCCTCATCTGCCGTGGCATTTGACATAGTGCTGCTTCTTCTAAACATCTTTCCCATTCTGTATCATCAGCTAGTAAGTTTCTATGTCTGGCAGCTAAATGAAAGGATTCATATACTATGTCATTAACAGTTCTTAAGTGTTCAAAACTTTGTGCACCAGGAACATTTAAAAGTAGTAGTCGTAAGCAGAAACGTTCAAGGTCTCTTGGACTGACCGTGTAAATTCTTGGTATTATTTTATTTCCTCTGGTTTTTCTTGGTCTCCATAATCCATTAACGAACACATAATGATATGGAATTTCAATATATAAGAATTGTGTTGCTTGTGAATCTGTAGAATTTAATTGAAACCATGCAGTTAGTGTAGTGTGACGATGCTCACTTTGGGCCGATGCATTAGTTTCATTTCCAGCATGGAAATACACTAAATGTCTTTGTGGCAAATGTACTGCTAATCTATATACTGCATGTGATCTATCGTGCATTTAAAATTTTAAAAGCCGCTACATAGCTTCTGGCGCACTGACATAGCGAGCATCTACATGAGATGCAAGTTCATCATGTACTAACTCAGTGCTTTCGGTATTGTCTGCACTTTTGACGACTACAGTAGCTGCATCATAGCCTTTGTAAATATATTTGTAGACATATTTAATGGATTTGATGGAAGTGCAGGCTTCTACATTAATGTGTGCATTATACTTCATAAGTAAATGTGGATTGTATGGTACCACATATCTATTGTCGACGTTTTTACCATGAATAATGGCACTATCTCCCTCTCTTCTTCTATATAATGGATAGCCATCACAATTGGCATACGTTTTGTCTCTATAATCTTTTGGAAATTCTTTGGTACATTTATTATTTTCCATACATGGTGATTGTGGATTAAGATCTCCACAGGGTCCATGAATCATCCAATGAGTTACAATCTCATATAGTCTACCATATAGTTCTGGATCTGGTAGTTCAGCAACAATGACTGAATCCACTTTGTCACCAGTATCTAATTTATCTTTTTCTTGAAGGATTATCAGAAGATGTGCATGTGGAAGGCCTATTTTTTTAAATTCAATTGTATAAACATAAGCAAGACATTTGCCAAATAAGTGACTTATAGTAATGTTACGTATTAATTCCTTTAATTTAATTTGGAAAACGCTGGCTACTAAATCTGGTCTATCGGAAGCAGTTTGGCCAAGAAGTAAATTTCGTGTAATCTCTGGCCATTGGGCATTACATGTAAATGTAATAAATAAATCTGGTTTCCCAAATTTGGTGACAATAGCCATAGCATCATTGTATCTATCTCACATATTGTGAGGAGATCCCTGGAAAGGAAGATGGTAAAATGATGGCTTTGCCAGCTGTCATGTCTCTGCTTGTAGCCACGTCAGCAACATAGTCCATTAGTCCAGAATATTGTTCAACACGTAGTTTGTCTTGTTGATATTTTATAAAGTTTAAATTATTGGCCTCAACTTGCAAATGGGAATCAATAATCCATTGTTGTGTTAGTTTTCCACCACATAAAATTGGATTAAATGCATTTCGAATGGCAATTTGAGCAACTTTAAATTCAAGCATAGAAACATTATTTCGGATTCTGGCTTTAGCATTTGGGTAACTGGGAAGTGTTAATTTTGGTTGCCAACCTGCTTCTCCGTGCGGGAAAAAAATGGGATATCTCATTGGATCTAAATTAGTACTTAAGATACTGGTATTAATGAATGGTTGCTCCTCATTTCTGGGATATATTCTAATGTCTCTTTCAAATGGTGGTTCTCCTTCATCATTTTGAAACACCATTGCAACCTCATTTGATGTTGGCAAGTTATAACGACGTTTATCAGTATGTCTATCTCTTTTAAGCACCATATTGACCTTTGATGTTGGTAATTGATGTCTTTCTGCATGAAGTTGTTGTTTCTTTTCTACTTCTGTCAATTTGTTATAAGCTTGAGTGTAGGGGTTATTGGCCATAATTTTATCTAGCTCTATAAAAACACTGGGTAAGCATTTTTTATTTTCTTGCAGCTGCATACATTGGTTAACAGCTTCCATTGTATCTAGGACATATAGTTGAGCAAATGTTCTTTGCTCTCCTTCCTCTGGATGTAAATGGAAAGTACAATGGTAAATTTGTCCTTGGACTTTAAAGCAGTAAGGACCATGTCCTGGTACATTAGCAGCTAATGTTCCCTTCATAGATGCAAAGGATATGGCACTATTGTACAATCTTATGTTTGTTTTGAAATTTTTGTAGTTTGAAAAAGTTGGTTCTGTCATAATGTTTTGTAAATATGTTGGGAATTGCTTTCGTTCTGGAAGTTTGACCTTGCCTTTTTGACAGCAACTAATGAACTGTCCATCTCTGGGTCTTTCCTATTTAAAATTATAAGCCTCACAAAACTGACAGAGAATATTCATGTCACCACAATTATTAACCTCTACTGCTAAAGACTTGAGTAAAGGACAATTTGAAGAGCATATATCAGTTTCAGTTTGTAATTCATCATTTGAAATGTTATGTGATTTCAGTTTTAATTCTGATATTGGCGGGCACTAAACATGGGATTTGTGTTTCTTTTTGTACTTGTTATACTATACCTTGATTGAAGTCTTTTTCTTGATCCGCCAGTCTTCTTGTAGTGTCTGTTTGAAAGAGAAAGGGAAATGGTTAATTGTATATTCCTTGTTTTGGTTTTAGAAAAGCATGGTCTGCATGTAATGTATTTTTGTATCTTACCTCTATTCTTTCTTTAAAAGTAATTCTCTTTCATAGTCCACGCTACAAATTCTTGAGTGACGCTGTTGATGCAGAGTCTGTTTGAATAGTGAAAAAAATGGGAAAGATTGAGCTGCAGGTTAAATATGTATTGGTGTCATTTTTTTTTTTGGTGGCATTAGTTCCTGTGAATTAATGTCAGTTGAATATACTTATTTGATTAGTTTGAGTTAAGATTAGCTTGTTGTAGGAGCTATACACATATGTGTGTATTTCACATGTCACTATACATGAATGATGTCTTGGTTGGGAATGTTTGAAATGTTTCTTTTTTTTTTCTTTCTTAATAAATTAAATATATTATAGCTTACCTCTCAGTTGGAATTTGCAGATTGGGAAGTTGTAAATTGGTAAGTAATTATCTTCTGTAGTAACGGCAGCAGTGACATGTCCAGTCACACTGTTCATCACTTGAGGAAAAATGTAGAATTTTCTGGAAAGTAGGCAGTATTTATAAACTTTTCGGTGCTTGAAACCGTTAGGACGCAATACGCATGCGCTATTTGCATTCCAGTGTTAAATTTGCGTTCCAGCCGCCAGTTTGCGGATAATAGTTGTGTGTTTCATGTGGGTAATAGCAGTGTGGTACCTGCCGCAAAGTGTGTGTTACGTGCCTTGTGAACTGGACTGGAGCGTTCATTCCGTTTGGCAAGTAAGTGTAGTAGTTGTGCGTCCTTAGCCTTGTTTTTGTTTTGTTTGGCGGCCATTTTTTCTGTTGCTTAGGTGATTTTCGGTTGTCTAAACTTTGTAATTTTGACTGAAATCGAGGTGTAACTTCACCTGCGGAGGTCCTGGGTGCCCCCCCCCCCCTTGCTGTGGGTAAGCTTTTTATGTGTTTGTTGTGTGTATTTATTGTGTTTCTAATGTTTTTCGGGTCTCGCGGGTGGCGTCTTTTTATTCGGATCTAGTACTTTTTTGGAAAATCCGTAGGTGTTTGGTGGTGTTTTGCGTCTTTAGAGTCCTGTAGCCTCGTTTTCGTTTTTTTCAGCAGCCATTTTTTCTCTCGCTTAGGGGATTTTCGGATGTCTAAACTCTTTTTTTGGAGTGAAATTGAGGTGTAAATTCCGTTTTCGAGGTCGTGGCTGCCTCCCCTTGCTGTAGGTAACCTTATTATGTGTTTGTTGTGTGTATTTATTGTGTTTTTAATGTTTACATGTGCGCGGGTTTCGGCGGTAAGGTCGTATTTTTGCAAGGTCGTAATGGGTCGTAACGCGTATTGTATTTTTGTGTCATAAGTCCGTAAATTTGTGAGGTCCGCAGTTGCTGGCGAGCCCGCATTGTTAGCAACAACCCACATGCTCACAACTATATATGTGATCATTATGTGTTCCTCGTCGTTTGGTCATCATTATTTGTTTATCATAATTTGTTCATTGTTATTTGTTCATCACCAGGTTTTTATCATTATGTGTTCATCATTATTTGTTCATCATTATGTGTTCATCATTATGTGTTCATCGTAATTTGTTTATGGTTATTTGTTCATTGTTATTTGTTTATTGACATTTGTTCATCATCAGGTTATATCATTATATGTTCATCATCATGTATTCATCATTATTTGTCAATCATCATTTGTTCATCATTATATGTTTATCATTATGTGTTATTGTCATTTGTTCATCACCATTTGTTCATCATTATGTGTTCATCATCATTTGTTCATCATTATGTGTTATTGTCATTTGTTCATCACCATTTGTTCATCATTATGTGTTCATCATCATTTGTTCATCATTATGTGTTATTGTCATTTGTTCATCACCATTTGTTCATCATTATGTGTTCATCATCATTTGTTCATCATTATGTTTGCATCATTATTTGTTCATCATCCTTTGTTCATAATTATGTGTTCATCATCATTTGTTCATCATTATATGTTCATTGTTATTTGTTCATTGTAATTTTTTCATTATTATATTTTCATCATCAGATTTTCATTATTATGTGTTCATCATCATTTGTTCATCATTATGTGTTCATCATTATATGTTCATCATCATTTGTTCATCATCATTTGTTCATCATTATTTGTCCATCATCATTTGTTCATTGTCATTTGTTCATCATTATGTGTTCATCATCATTTGTTCATCATTATGTGTTCATCATTATTTGTTCACTATCATTTGTTTATCATTATGTGTTCATCATTATTTGTTCATCGTGATTTGTTAGTTTTTTTTGTTCATTGTCATTTATTCCTCATTATGTGTTCATCATCAGGTTTTCATCATTATGTGTTCATCGTAATGTGTTCATCATTATTCATCATCATTTGTTCATTGTCATTTGTTCATCATTATTCATCGTCATTTGTTTATTGTTATTTGTTCATTGTCATTTGTTCATCATCTCATCGTAATTTGTTCATTGTTATTTGTTCATTGTCATTTGTAAATCATTATTCTTAGTAATTTGTTTATTGTTATTTGTTCATTGTCATTTGTTCATCATCTCATCGTAATTTGTTCATTGTTATTTGTTCATTGTTGTTTGTTCATCATTATATTTTCATCATCAGGTTTTCATCATTATATGTTCATCATCATGTATTCATCATTATTTGTCCATCATCATTTGTTCATCATTATATGTTTATCATCATTTGTTCATCTTCATTTGTTCATCATTATTTGTTCATCATTATGTGTTATTGTCATTTGTTCATCACCATTTGTTCATCATTATGTGTTCATCATCATTTGTTCATCATTATGTTTTCATCATTATTTGTTCATCATCCTTTGTTCATAATTATGTGTTCATCATCATTTGTTCATCATTATATGTTCATTGTTATTTGTTCATTGTAATTTTTTCATCATTATATTTTCATCATCAGATTTTCATTATTATGTGTTCATCATCATTTGTTCATCATTATGTGTTCATCATTATATGTTCATCATCATTTGTTCATCATCATTTGTTCATCATTATTTGTCCATCATCATTTGTTCATTGTCATTTGTTCATTATTATGTGTTCATCATCATTTGTTCATCATTATGTGTTCATCATTATTTGTTCATTATCATTTGTTTATCATTATGTGTTCATCATTATTTGTTCATCGTGATTTGTTAGTTTTTTTGTTCATTGTCATTTATTCCTCATTATGTGTTCATCATCAGGTTTTCATCATTATGTGTTCATCGTAATGTGTTCATCATTATTCATCATCATTTGTTCATTGTCATTTGTTCATCATTATTCATCGTCATTTGTTTATTGTTATTTGTTCATTGTCATTTGTTCATCATCTCATCGTAATTTGTTCATTGTTATTTGTTTATTGTTATTTGTTCATCATTATATTTTCATCATCAGATTTTCATCATTATGTGTTCATCATCATTTGTTCATCATTATGTGTTCATCATTATATGTTCATCATCATTTGTTCATCATCATTTGTTTATCATTATTTGTCCATCATCATTTGTTCATCATTATGTGTTTATCGTCATTTGCTCATTGTCATTTGTTCATCATCAATTGTTCATCATTATGTGTTCATCATCATTATGTGTTCATCATTATTTGTTCATTATCATTTGTTTATCATTATGTGTTCATCATTATTTGTTCATCATGATTTGTTTGTTTTTTGTTCATTGTCATTTGTTCATCATTATGTGTTCATCATCAGGTTTTCATCATTATGTGTTCATCATCATTTGTTCATCATTATGTGTTCATCGTAATTTGTTCATCATTATTCATCATCATTTGTTCATTGTCATTTGTTCATCATTATTCATCGTCATTTGTTTATTGTTATTTGTTCATTGTCATTTGTTCATCATTATGTGTTCATCATCAGGTTTTCATCATTATGTGTTCATCATCATTTGTTGTGTTTCTAATGTTTGTTCATCATTATGTGTTTATCGTAATTTGTTCATCATTATTCATCATCATTTGTTCATTGTCAATTGTTCATCATTATTCTTCGTCATTTGTTCATCATTATGTGTTCATCATTATGTGTTCATCATTATTTGTTCTTCGTCATGTATTCATCATTATGTTCATCATTATTTACTCATCGTCATTTGTTCATTGTTATTTAGTCATTGTCATTTGTTCATAATTATGTGTTCATCACCAGGTTTTCATCATTATGTGTTCATCTTTATGTGTTCATCATTATGTGTTCATCATAATTTGTTCATTGTTATTTGTTCATTGTTATTTGTTCATTGTCATTTGTTCATCATTTGTTCATAATTATGTGTTCATTGTCATTTGTTCATCATCATTTGTTCATCATTATGGTTATCATTATTTGTTCATCATCATTTGTTCATCATTATGTGTTCATCATCATTTGTTCATCATTATGTGTTCATCATCATTTGTTCATCATTGTGTTCATTGTAATTTGTTCATTGTTATTTGTTCATTGTCATTTGTTCATCATTATGTTTTCATCATCAGGTTTTCATCATTATGTGTTCATCATCATTTGTTCATCATTATGTGTTCATCATTATATGTTCACTAGCGACTTGCCCGTCAAAAAATGACGGCAATGTGATGTATATGTTTGTGAAGTTGTTTAGTTATTTAAATATATTTTTGACCCTTGTAAGTATTGTGATATGAACATGTATTTTTGTAAAACGTTGATGTAATGGATTTTTAAAATGAAATTTGTATCTGAAGAATTGTTCACTTTAATATACATAGAATCCAGAGAAAAGTAAAAAGTAAAAAGACTTTTTTAAACGTGCCGAATTTTAACATGAAGTTTGAAATATATGTAAGCAATAACCTTGAAAGTATATATTTTTAAAATTGAACTTTATTTTTTATGTAACTTTGTAATTTTTGCAAAACATTTGTCTAATTTTGAACATTATAAACAGGAACATAGTAAATACAGTTTGTAACATAATTTTGAATTAAAAGTATTAACATTTGAATGTAAAAACAGTTGAACTTTAAATTAATCAGTATTAACATGCAATTTATATCAGAATAATTGTTAAGTTTAATATACATTGAATGTAGAGGAAGGCATACAGTAAAAACTCTCCTTAAACTGTACGTAATGAAAGTAATTCATTACTGAGCACATAAACTGGCGATAAACATTAATGTAGGTAGTAATCTTAAGATAACATAGAATATTTACATTGTGACTTAAAAGGTGCTTGAGCTCTTAACATGAACTTTGTAATATGTTGAATGAAATAACTTGAAAATATTGTTTTTAAACTTGTAACATTAGAAACATTAACATAGTGGCTTAACATTTTAACATAATTTTTACTAACAATGCAAGGCAAGTATTTTGTGAGGCGAATCATCCATAAACAGTACTTCCATTAATTATGACTGAATTAAACAACCAATTGCTATGTATTTTGGAATGCTTTTAAAAAATGTTGGCATCTTCAATTTGTATCCTTCAAAGTTATAGTACTTCATAGTAGACAATGTTTTTAGTAAAAATACGTCCATCTTCTAATAAATCACCTTGACTTTCATTGTTTTCAATGTAAACTTTAATAGCCTGTGGATTTTTGCAGCGTGACAACGCAACGTACAATTGACCATGTGCAAAAACTGGTTCTTCCAAGTAAATACCCACAGATTTGAAAGTTTGACCTTGTGATTTATTAATGGTCATGGCAAATGCCATAATAATGGGAAATTGTCTTCTTTGAAGTATAAAAGGGAGACTACTTTCACTTGGTGCTAAATCTATTCTTGGTATGAAAACTCTCTCTCCTTTATGGGTCCCAGTTAAAATTTCAGCATCTATAAAATGGTCCTTTAATTGTTGAACAATTAATCTTGTGCCATTGCATAGGCCTTTTTTGGGGTTCATATTTCGCAGTAACATGATAATTGCACCTTTCTTTAGCTGCAAAATATGTGGTGGCATTCCAGAAGGAGTTAAAGAGTTAATGAATTCAGTTGAAAAGTTTGCCTGACTTTCATTGTCATCAGCAAGTACAGAATCAGCACTGTGATAATTTCTTTGTGGTGCATTAATTTTTTTAAAGATTTCATTATTGAGGATTAATGCATCTTTATTTTTACACGTCAGTATAACTTGGTTGGCAAGCTCGGAATATTCTTCGTTATTTATGCTCCCTTCAAATATAGCCGATATAATATCTTGTTGACAAATCATATGAGGTGGGATCTCTACAGTGTCGTCAGGTAAATGTAGTATTTTTTCTGTTCTGCCTTCTCCAATTAATAAGCCAATCATTGAAATCAGTTTGGCCTTCTGATCTCATATTTTGTTGCAGTTGAAGATGGGTAAAATGTTTCCATACTGTACTTGACTTTATACATGTTTCAATAATGTCTGTTCGATTTCCATGTACAACGACAGGTAATGTTTGTCTAAAATCGCCACCCAACAACATTACCTTTCCACCAAATGGAAAAATATTATCCATGACTTCACAAAGCAAACGGTCAATACATTGGATGGCATAGCATGACATCATTGTGGCCTCATCTATTATAATTAATTTACATTTCTTCAATTTCTTTGCTTGTAAGGATGTCATGCGAATATCTGACACAGAATTTTCCAAAATAGGCACTGGCAGTTTAAATCCACTATGAACAGTTCTTCCACCTTCTAATAAAAGTGCAGCAATTCCAGTAGTGGCAAACGCCATTGCTATTTTTCCTTGTGCTCGTACTGAACTCATTAATAAATTGTACAAATATGTTTTCCCTGATCCGCCAGGTCCATCAAGATAGAAATAACGCTCTGTCACCATGTCATCATCTATAGCATTTTTAATGGCATGAAATGCTTGCAATTGTAGTGTATTTAAAGTTGCAAGTCTTTCTTCTGTTCTTTCTGCTTGTAGTTGAATGTCATAGTCTTCAAAGTTAATGTCATCTATTAGACCTGGATCAGGCAAATTAAAACTTGCACAACGTAATCCATGAGTTAAAAAGACTTCTTGAATTTCCATTAACGCTTTTAAGTGTGCAATGGGTTCATTGTATCGTCGCATAAAGTCTTCAGCCATATTACTTTTAAAAGTCTCCCACAAAGCTAATGCATTTGGAGCATTTGAGAAGATACAAATAAAAGCAAATTGTTCTCTCATCTGTCGTGGCATTTGACATTGTGCTGCTTCTTCTAAACATCTTTCCCACTCTGTATCATCAGCGAGTAAGTTTCTATGTCTTGCAGCTAAATGGAAGGATTCATATACAATGTCATTAACAGTTCTTAATTGTTCAAAACTTTGTGCTCCTGGAACATTTAAAAGTAATATCCGTAAGCAAAAACGTTCAACATCTCTTGGACTGACTGTGTAAATTCGTGGAATTATTTTATTGCCTCTGGTTTTTCTTGCTCTCCATAATCCATTCACAAAAACATAGTGATATGGAATTTCAATATATAAGTATTGTGTTGCTTCAGCATCATTGGAATTTAATGCAAACCATGCAGTTAGTGTAGTGTGACGATCTTCACTTTGGGCCAATGCATTAATTTCATTTCCAGCATGGAAATAGACTAAATGTCGTTGTGGCAAATGTACTGCTAACCTATATACTGCATGTGATCTATCATGCATTTCAAATTTTAAAAGCCGCCACATAGCTTCTGGTGCACTGACATAGCGAGCATCTACATGAGATGCAAGTTCATCATGTACTAACTCACTACTTTCAGGGTTGTCTGCACTTTTGACGACTACAGTAGCTGCATCGTAACCTTTGTAAATATATTTGTAGACATATTTAATGGATTTGATGGAAGTGCAGGCTTCTACGTTGATGTGGGCGTTGTACTTCATGAGTAAATGTGGATTGTAGGGTACTACATATCTATTGTCCACTTTTTTTCCACGAATAATGGCACTATCTCCTTCTCTTCTTTTATAAAGTGGATATCCATCACAATTTGCATATGTTTTGTCTCTATAATCTTTTGGAAAATCTTTTGAACATTGATTATTTTCCATACATGGTGATTGTGGATTAAGGTCTCCACAGGGTCCATGAATCATCCAATGAGTTACAATCTCATATAGTCTACCATATAGTTCTGGATCTGGTAGTTCAGCAACAATGACTGAATCCACTTTGTCACCAGTATCTAATTTATCTTTTTCTTGAAGGATTATCAGAAGATGTGCATGTGGAAGGCCTCTTTTTTGAAATTCAATGGTATATACATAAGCAAGACATTTGCCAAATAACTGATTTATAGTGAAGTCCCGTATTAATTCATTTAATTTGATCTTAAAAACTCTGGCTACTAAATCTGGTCGATCTGAAGCACTTTGTCCAAGAAGTAGATTTTGATTAATTTCTGGCCATTGTGGATTACATGTAAATGTCACAAATAAATCTGGTTTTCCAAATTTTGTCACAATAGCCATAGCATCATTGTATCTTTCTCTCATATTTCGAGGAGATCCTTGAAAGGAAGATGGTAAAATGATGGCTTTGCCAGCTGTCATGTCTCTGCTTGTAGCCACGTCAGCAACATAGTCCATGAGTCCACAATATTGTTCTACACGTAGTTTATCTTGTTGATATTTTATAAAGTTTAAATTATTTGCCTCAACTTGCAAATATGAATCAATAATCCATTGTTGTGTTAGTTTCCCACCACATAAAATTGGATTAAATTCATCTCTAATGGCAATTTGAGCAACTTTAAATTCAAGCATAGAAACATTATTTCGGATTCTGGCTTTAGCATTTGGGTAACTGGGAAGGGTTAATTTTGGTTGCCAACCTGCTTCTCCGTGTGGGAAAAAGATGGGATATGTCATTGGATCTAAATTTGGACTTAAGATATTAATATTAATAAATGGTTGCTCCTCATTTCTGGGATATACTCTAATGTCTCTTTGAAATGGTGGTTCTCCTTCATCATTCTGAAAGACCATTGCAACCTCATTTGATGTTGGCAAGTTATAACGACGTTTATCAGTATGTCTGTCTCTTTTAAGCACAATATTAACCTTTGGCATGGGTAATTGATGTCTTTGTGCATGAAGTAGTTGTTCATTTTCTACTTCTGCCAATTTTTTGTAAGCTTTACTGTAGGGATTGTTGTCCATAATGTTATTTAGCTCTATAAAAACACTGGGTAAGCATTTTTTATTTTCTTCCATCTGCATACGTTGGTCAACAGCTTCCATTGTATCTAGGACATATAGTTGAGCGAATTTTCTTTGCTCTCCTTCCTCTGGATGTAAATGAGAAGTCCGATGATAAATTTGTCCTTGGACTTTAAAACAGTAAGGACCATGTCCTGGTCCATTAGCAGCCAATGTTGCCCCCATAGATGCAAATGATATGGCACTATTGTAGGATCTTATGTTTGTTTTAAAATTTTTGTAATTTGGAAAAGTAGGTTCAGTCATAATATTTTGTAAATAGGTTGGAAATTGTTTCCTTTCTGGAAGTTTGAACTTTCCTTTTTGACAACTAATAAATTGTCCATCTCTGGGTCTCTCCTGTTTAAAATAATAAGCCTCACAAAATTGACATTGAGTAGTCATGTCCCCACAACTATGAACCTCTACTGCTAAAGACTTCAGTAAAGGACAATTTGCAAAGCATATCGGATGTTGACTTTCATATTCATCAGATGAAAAGTCATGAAATGTTTCAACAACAGGTTCTAAATGTTTAGTTTTTTTCGTGGATTTTCTTGGTATATGTTGTACTTGTTTGGTTGAAATGTCCTGTAAGTTTTTAGTAAGAGTTTGTAAATGCTTTGTTTTTGTAGTTGCTTTTTTTGGTCTGTCTTGACTGGTATCTTGTAAAATGTCATCTGATGTTTTAGGAACAGTTTGTAAATGCTTTATTATCTTTTTATTTTTTTTGGTTGTATCTTTCATTTTTGCAGCTGATATTCTTTTATTTGCAAGTCTTTTGCGTTCTTTTTCTCGTCGAATTTCTTTCTCCTCCGGTGTCTGCTGGGCGGCCCATCTCTCTTGTCTTTCTCTAGTTTGACGTCTTTTCTTCTCTTCTTTGGTCTCGTTATCAGCCATATTAATCTGTAAAGGAAAAAAAAATATATGTAATTGTGTATATTTTAATTTGTAATTCCTGTTAAAGATTCTTGTGCACAATTGGTGAAATAAAAGGCAAATCATTAATGTATCATTTATATTTAGTTAAATTTATAATTCCTGTCCTCACTGGCTAAGAATTTGGACAATGGAATGCTGCTGTAAATAAGCATGTAACATATTTTTTTAAAATAATGGTTTTATTTATTAAAAACGTTGTTTGTGGATACATATTTACCACTGCAAAACTTCTTTGCTAAAAAAAAAATTGATGTGGTTATTGAGCTATGTATTGCATAGTAGCAATTTAAATAAAATAAGGGAGATAGTAAATGAATTATTTTATTTTTCTGTTGACACGGATGCAACTGAAAGCAGTTTCTTTAGTTTTATACTTTAGTACTTATTATACTTTACCTTGGTTGAAGTGTGATTTAAATCCGAATGTTTGTTGGTCCTCGGTTCAAAATCGTTGTCCAATGGTGTGGTCCTCTGTTGGAAGTCCTCGTCCGATGGTGTGGTCCTGTGGCGATAGCCCTCGTCCGATGTTGTGGTCCTGTGGCGATAGCCCTCGTCCGATGTTGTGGTCCTTTGGTGAAAGTCCTCGTCCGATGGTCTGGTCCTGTGTTGAAATTCCTCGTCTGCTGGTCTGGTCCTGTGTTGAAATTCCTCGTCTGCTGGTCTGGTCCGAGTCCTCGTCCGATGGTCCGGTCCTGTGGAGAAAGTCCTCGTCCGATTGTCTTCACGCAGTATCTGTTGTAATATAAAATAGAAAATGTTGTTTGAGTGAAATGTCTTTTAAATAATTAAAAAATGAATTTGGCTGTATTGTATTAGTTATGGTTATTTTTTTCTATCTTTTTTTTTTTTACTTTCTGTAAAATCCCACGACTTTTGTTATTTTTATTTCAGGTTCTTAGTAAGGCTTGTGGGTTGTGATATATTAAATAAGAATATAAATTTATTTTGCTATGTGTTTATGTTATTTTTTGTACAATCCTGTTTTGTGCACACCACTTGTGGTATACTTATTTAACCTTTATTGGGATGCTTATAGTTAGTGAAACATGAAATAATATAATTAATGTAGTTTGCTATGTGTTTGTGTTAGTTTTTGACAATCCTGTTTGGTGCGCACCACTTGTGCAAAAGTTATTTATTCTTGATTGTACTGGTTATAGTTTGTTAAACATTAAAGAAGAATGTTAATGTAGTTTCCTATGAGTTTGTGTGATTTTTTGTACAATGCTATTAGGTGCGCAACACTTTTGTTATTCTTATTTTTGCTTCTTTGTAAGGCTTATAGGTTGTTAAACATTGAATAAGAAATTCAGTTTTGTGTGTAGCAGTTTGTGTGTCATTCAATTGCGATTTGGCAAATTGAATCGTGCCCTAAATAAGCACATAGCATATTTTTTTAAATAAGTTTTTAGTCATGTAAATAATTTATTTTGGATATATTTTTAGTAACTAAAAACTTCTTTTAAACAAAATGTTATGTTGTTATTTACAGCCCTATTCAATTGGGCAAATTGCAATTGAATGAGGGCCTTTGTGTGTACCATATGTTGCATAGTTTGCCCCTCATTCAATTGCATTTTTTACAATGTAATAGTACTCTAAGGCCGTCATTAAATTGAAATGTTGAAAATTGAATAGGGTTGTAAATAAGCACATCACATATATTTGTTAAAATAGACTAAGGGCCTAAAAGTGCTTATTTATAGCCAAATTTAATTGTCCAAAATAGCAATTGAATGAGGGCCTTTGGTTACTGCATTTGTTATATTGTGAGCTCCTCATTCAATTGTGTTTTGGCCAATGGAATAGAGCTCAATATCACCACAGAGCATATTTTTTTACAGAATTTTGTATTTAGTGAACTTGTATCCAAAAGCAACGTGTTCACAAAATAAAAAGTTCCTTTAAAAAATATGCTCTGTGCTTATATAGAGCCCTATTGAAATGGGCAAATCACATTTGAGTGAGGCCCTTGGCCATTAAAGATATATAGGTCCTCATTGAATTGCAATTTTGCCAATTGAAGAGGGCTCTATATAATCACATAACATATTTATTGAGCAAAGTTTTTAGTTATTGAAAACCTTGATTGTGGTTAGAAGTTCAGTAACTAAAAAGTTCTGTCTAAAAAATATGTTATGTGCTTATATAGAGCCCTATTCAATTGAGGAAGTCGCAATTGAATAAGGCTCATGGTTCTTTCTTGTTTATACTTAATACTTTACCTTGATTGAAGTTTGGAATGACAGACGGTCCCCTCCTGCCAATCTTAATGCGCCGGTCTTCTTGTAGTGTCTGTTTGAAAAAGAAAGTGAAATAGTTATTTGTATATTTATAATTTTTCATCTAGCAAAGCATGGCCTTTTGAGCATGTAATGTCTTGTTGTATCTTACCTCTTCTTCTTTGTTGGTGTTCTTTAAAAGGGATTGTGCTTCACAGTGCACGGTGCAAATTGTTGAGAGACGCTGTTGATGCAGAGTCTGTTTGAATATTCAAAGAAAAAAAAAGATTCAGCTTTATATGATCTATTGAATTGAAGTAAATGAATGTCATTTAAATATACTTCTGTAATTTTTTTCTATTGACCTTATTTTTTGTTGGGGGCTACACACATATGTCACATACATGAAGCACATTCCATAGTTTAATGTAATTATTTTGTGTACGTGTGACATATCAGTATACATAACTCATATTGAAATGGTTAAATTAACCTTATATTGTTTTTTTCCAACACACATAAATGTCTGTGTGTGAGATGTAACTATAGATGATACACATATATGTGCGTGTGACATATCAGTATACATGACATATAATGTCATTTAAATGTAGTTGTTTACTGATTTTGTTTTAAGCTTATTTTGTTGCAGTGGCAATACACATAAATGTGCGTGTCACATGTCACTATATATTATACACATATATGTGCGTGTCAGATGTCACTATACATTATAGACATATATGTGCGTGTCAGATGTCACTATACATTATAGACATATATGTGCGTGTCAGATGTCACTATACATTATACACATATCTGTGCGTGTCACATGTCACTATGCATTATAGACATATATGTGCGTGTCACATGTCACTATACATAAACCTCTGTTTAATATTGAATTATGTTTTTTTGTTGTTTTGTTAAATGAACCGTATTTTTTTTGTGAGCCTATACACATAAATGTGCCATACATGATGACTACATAAATCCTATTTTTTTTTTTATTTGTTTCACCTGTCCTGATAATAAAATGTAATATATTATAGCTTACCTCTCAGTTGTAATTTGCACAATGCAAAGTAGTAAATTAGTAAAGAATTGTCTTCTCAAGTAAAAGCAGCAGTTATCTCAGAAGTCACTCCGTTGAGCACCTGAGGAGAAATGCATTTTTTTGTTTGAAATAGGCAGTATTTATAAACTTGTAAAAAGTTCTGGAAAGTGAGACCGTTAGAACGCAATACGCATGCGCTATTTGCGTTCCAGCTTACAATTTGCGTTCCATCCGCCATTTTCTGCGTATTACTGTTCAAAATGGTGTTTAATATGATTGTGATACGTTCCGCATAGTATGTGTTTCATTATTGCGAGTAAGTGTAGTGTAGTTACGTCTGAAGCCTCGTTTTCGTTTTGTTCGTCGGCCATTTTTTCTGTCGCTTAGCGATGGTATTAGTGTCTAAAGTGTTTTATTTTGATTTAAATGTAGGTGTAACTTGTTTTTTTGAGGTGCTGGCTGGTTCCTCTTGCTGTAGGTAAGCTTTTTATGTGTTTGTTGTGTGTCTTTCTTAAGTTTTAAATGTTTGTATGTCGGCGTGTTGCGTCCGATGTTTGCGAGGTCGTAATGTGTGGTAACGTGTCTCGTATGGTGTTTGCGTGTGTAGCCTCGTTTTCGTTTTATTCGTCGGCCATTTTTTGTGTTGCTTAACAAACTATTTAGTGTCTAAACTCTTTTATTTTGAGTGCAATTAAGTTGTAAGTTGCATTTTTGAGGTCCTGGGTGCTTCCTGTTTGTGTAGGTAAGGTTTTTATGTATGTGCTGTGTGTATGTATTGTGTTTGTAATTTTGTAATGTTCGCGAGTTGCGTCCGAGTTTTGCGAGGCCGTAATGTGTGTGAACGTGTGTTGTATGTTGTTTGCGAGTGTCGTAATGTGTGTGAACGTGTGTCGTATGTTGTTTGCGAGTGTCGTAATGTGTTGCGACGTGAACTTTTTTTGAAATTTTGCAAGGGTCGCAGTTGCTGCAACTGAAGACCTCGCTTTGCGAGGTCCTCAGGTGCTGGCATGGAGCGCCTGCAACGCTCCAAGCCAGCAACTGAGGCCCTCGCTTCGCGAGGGTCCTCAGTTGCTGGCAAGGAGCGCCTTCGGCGCTCCATGCCAGCAACTGAGAACCTGGCACAGTGCCCTCGCTTTGCGAGGGCCGCGGGCTCGCTACGCGAGCCTGCAGCGTTAGCAACAACTTGTACGCTCACAACTATATATGTGATCATCATTTGTTCATCATCATTTGTTCATCATTATTAGTCCATCATAATTTGTTCATCAATATGTGTTTATCGTCATTTGTTCATTGTCCTTTGTTCATCTTTATGTGTTCATCGTCATTTGTTCATCATTATGTGTTTATCATTATGTGTTCATCATTATTTGTTCATCGTTATTTGTTTCATCTTTTTTTGGTTATCATTATTTGTTCATCATTATTTGTTCATCATCATTTGCTGTTTGCTGGGACTCACTTCCCTATTTTTCAAAACCCTAAAATATCTACTCAGATCTATTTTTCCACATTTTGTCATCTCGCTTGGTGTCTTCAATCTCCACCTTGTGACCTAAACACTGAGACCCGTTATCAATCAGTTCCCAACAACAATCTCATCATTCTCATTATTGCTCCTTTCTACTCTGCATGTCCTCCATGACTTATATGTGTGATATCATAGTACAATAAAAATCTCAGACTTCAGGTCACATTTGTACACTATGTCATCTTTTATCTCCTTCTTACATAACACAGTTTGTTTCTTGTGTCGCCATGCATCATTATGTGTTCATTATCATTTGTTCATCATTATGTGTTCACTAGCAACTTGCCCGTCAAAAATGACGGCAATAAAACGGTATGGCTGGGATTGCTGTTTGCCACACAATGTAAGGCTTTTGGTCCTCTGAGTACCTTCAAGACTTATTGCGAGCATCGTGCTGAGCGCCTTCGGCAATGCGCTCATTGGCAAAGTCGTGCTCATCTCCACCATGAGCCCCGCAGTTTTACGACAACTATATATGTGATCATTATGTGTTCATCATCATTTGTTCATCATTATGTGTTCATTTGTTCATCAATACTTGTTCACAATCATTTGTACATTATTTGTTCATCGTTTATTCATCACCATTTAGGCACACAGACCTACATACACAGACAGACACAAAGACAAACAGACACAATCACATAGACAGACAAATACCTCCAGAGGCACCCACACAAATACAAATAGGCATAGACAGACACATGCCCACAGAGACACACACATAGGCACAGACACACACACAGACATACATACATACAGACACACACACATAGATGGGCACACACCACCAGAGACACCCACACATAGACAGACACACATCCCCAGAGACACCCACCCAAACACACATAGGCACAGACACACACACAGACCTACATACACAGACAGACACAAACTAACACAAAGACAAACAGACACAATCACATAGACAGACATATACCTCCAGAGGCACCCACCCAAATACACATAGGCACACACACACAAAGACATACATACACAGACACACATGCATAGACAGACACATGACCACAGAGACACACACATAGGCACAGACACACACAGGCACACACACATAGATGGACACACACCACCAGAGACACCCACACATAGGCACAGACATTCACACAGACATGCATGCATACATACACAGACATACACATAGACGGACACAAAGACACACAGACCTACATACACAGACAGACACACACACATAGACAGACACACATCCCCAGAGACACCCACCCAAACACACATAGGCACAGACACACACACAGACCTACATACACAGACAGACACAAACTAACACAAAGACAAACAGACACAATCACATAGACAGACATATACCTCCAGAGGCACCCACCCAAATACACAAAGGCACAGACACACACACATACCTACATACACAGACACAAACTGACACAAAGACAAACAGACACAATCACATAGACAGACATATACCTCCAGAGGCACCCACCCAAACACACATAGGCACAGACACACACACAGACCTACATACACAGACAGACACAAACTGACACAAAGACAAACAGACACAATCACATAGACAGACATATACCTCCAGAGGCACCCACCCAAACACACATAGGCACAGACACACACACAGACCTACATACACAGACAGACACAAACTGACACAAAGACAAACAGACACAATCACATAGACAGACATATACCTCCAGAGGCACCCACCCAAATACACATAGGCACAGACACACACACATACCTACATACACAGACACAAACTGACACAAAGACAAACAGACACAATCACATAGACAGACATATACCTCCAGAGGCACCCACCCAAATACACATAGGCACAGACACACACACATACTAACATACACAGACACAAACTGACACAAAGACAAACAGACACAATCACATAGACAGACAAATACCTCCAGAGGCACCCACACAAATACACATAGGCACAGACAGACACACACACAGACTGTGATGTGCAGTGTTTCAAATGAATAAGCTCTCAAGCAGCTTAAATTAACACTAATTATATTCCACATATTTTTGGTTATAGTTACAAACATTGGAGACATGGTACGCAATGGATCGTAAAACAAAGTGGGCCACCGTAACAAAAAAGAAGGGAAACAGAAAAACTGTCTCCTCCAGCAATGTGAGTGCAATAACATTTTTATTATCTTTTCCATGAGTTCTGAAAACCGTTAAAAACAGACATCAATATAGAATAAATAATGACTAGATAAAGAAAATTAGATAAAAGAGTGGTGGGACATGGCCACCATAGAGACATACATAGAGACTAAAATGATCTCAAGGTCGAGCATAAAATAATAAGAAATAACCATTTTGGAAGAGGATCTTAGAAACATAATACTAGTGGATAAATATATACAATGTATGAAAATGATAGAGTGTATTATGTCCAAAATAGAACAGGAAATTACAACAAAGAAACAAAAATACACATTAATAGACACTATACACAAGACGTTTTCAATAGTAAAAATCTAAATTGGACTAATTTCATCAAAATTATTTTATCAATAAATCCAATAATGATTATAAAATGTGAGAAGATAATTTCAGAAATAATACTGACCTAAAAATCAAGAAATTAAGGACAAATAAATAATATATAATAAGTAGTAATATCAGAAATAAATAACACAATTGACTATAAAAATAAATATTTTTAATATAAAAAAAGAGTGTAACCAAAACAAAGGTTCAATGGTGATTCAGTGGTTAGGATTCGGTGGTTTCACTGCTGCGACCTGGGTTTGATTCCAGTCAGGGAACCAAGAGGTCACACTACCCTGAAGCCAAGCATGGTTGGGCCTGGTCAGTAAATGGATGGGAGACCACATAGGAATCCCGGTAGCTGGCAACCCCCTCCAGTATCTGTGCCATGAATACCATGTGGATCTGCATGGTGTGTTACAGTCCATGAGGTCACAGAGAATCGGACACAACTGAGCAAGGCAAACACAAAACCAAAACAAATGACAAGAAATTAATGTGGTGGCAGAGATAAATAACCTGACACCAACAACAGATACATAGAATCCATTTGGGTTTAAGAGAGGACCTCGATTGAATAGATATGTCAGAACCAGGTACCCTTATTCCAAATCGGTCAGAGCAAATTTCTACAGAAAGAAGGAGGAGAATGCACACAAAGAAAACTTACATCATGAAAAATAAAAATAGAGACCAGAAGCAAAAAGAAAAGAGACCATTTAAATTATCCAGGGGTAGTATCACATATATAGTTGTGAGCGTACGAGTCGTTGCTCACGCTTGCGGGCTCGCGAAGCGAGCCGCGGCCCTCGCGTCGCTAGGTCACTGGGCAAGGGCCTCAGTTGCTGGCATGGAGCGCCGAAGGCGCTCCATGCCAGCAACTGAGGCCCCTCGCGAAGCGAGGGCCTCAGTTGCTGGCGAGGTCACTGGGCACGGGCCTCAGTTGCTGGCATGGAGCGCCGAAGGCGCTCCATGTCAGCAACTGAGGCCCCTCGCGAAGCGAGGGCCTCAGTTGCTGGCGAGGTCACTGGGCAAGGGCCTCAGTTGCTGGCATGGAGCGCCGAAGGCGCTCCATGCCAGCAACTGAGGCCCCTCGCGAAGCGAGGGACTCAGTTGCTGGCGAGGTCACTGGGCAAGGGCCTCAAACCCTCGCAAAATTCACGTCGCTACTCAAAAAACACGACACACAAATTACGACACTCGCTAAATTTTACGAGGAACGCAAACAACGTACGAAACACGTTACCACACATTACGACCTCGCAAACATCGGACGCAACACGCTGACATACAAACATTTAAAACACAATACATACACACAGCACATACATAAAAAACTTACCTACACCAAGAGGGAGCACCCAGGACCTCAAAAATGCAACTTACACCTCGATTTTACTCGAAATAAAACAGTTTAGAGACTAAAAAAAAATCTAAGCGAGAGAAAAAATGGCCGCCGAACAAAACGAAAACGAGGCTACAGCACTCTAAACTCGCAAAACACCACAAAACACCTACGGATATTCCGATACAGACCTATACCACACATTACTCGCCATTTTACACCAATGCGGAAGTACACGACTACGCTAACGGTTTGGTCTCGCGCACGCACAGTGTTACACTGCACACATTCAGCATGCTTATACAGCAGCTCCACACCACTAATGCTGCAGCAACATCAACACAGATTGCCAGCTCTTCATCACAATGCTTCAAAATAGGTACACTATATTCATTTACTAATTTAGCTACCTTACAATTTCATTGCCGTCATTTTTTGACGGGCAATTCGCTAGTTTTTTAATAATAAGAAATTCTACTAAATACACAAGAATTTAAGGTTCTAAAATTTGCCCCATGCGATCAAATAAATCGGTTTGAAATTTATGTTGATGTTAAATCATTTCATCAGACAACTGGCTATAAAATATTTTTTTCATGATAATCATGTAAATAGACAGGTCTAAGGCCTTTATATGTATGGCTCCCCACGGCACAATCTCCTTAGCTGCCCCTGGGTGAACGAGCACAAGAACATCTCTGTTTCCTACCACCATATTACTGCATTATGCTGCACTAACTAATATATATGTGAATACAGTGGATATAAAAAGTCTACACACCCCTGTTAAAATGTCAGGTTTCTGTGCTGTAAAAAAATTAGACAAAGATAAATAATTTCAGAACTTTTTCCACCTTTAATGTAACCTCTAAACTGTACAACTCAATTGATAAACAAACTGACATCTTTTAGGTAGAGGGAAGAAAAAATATAAAAATAAAATAATATGGTTGCATAAGTCTGCACACCCTAAAACTAATACTTTGTTGAAGCACCTTTTGATTTTATTACAGCACTCAGTCTTTTTGGGTATGAGTCTATCAGCATGGCACATTTTGACTTGGCAAGATTTGCCCACTCTTCTTTGCTCTGTCAGATTGCGAGGGCATCTCCTGTGCACAGCCCTCTTCAGATCACCCCACAGATTTTCAATCGGATTCAGGTCTGGGCTCTGGCTGGGCCATTCCAAAACTTTAATCTTCTTCTGGTGAAGCCATTCCTTTGGTGATTTGGATGTAGGCTTTGGGTCGTTGTCATGCTGAAAGATGAAGTTCCTCTTCATGTTCAGCTTTCTAGCAGGAGCCTGAAGGTTTTGTGCCAATGTTGACTGGTATTTGGAACGGTTCATAATTCCCTCTATCTTAACTAAGGCCCCAGTTCCAGCTGAAGAAAAACAGCCCCAAAGCATGATGCTGCCACCACCATGCTTCACTGTGGGTATGGTGTTCCTTTGGTGATGTGCAGTGTTGTTTTTGCACCAAAAGTATCTTTTGCAATTATGGCCAAAAAGTTCAGCCTTGGTTTCATTAGACCATAATACCTTTTCCCACATGCTTTTGGGAGACGTCGGATGTGTTTTTGCAAAATGTAGCCTGGCTTGGATGTTTTTCTTCGTAAGAAAAGGCTTTTGTCTTGCCACTCTACCCCATAGCCCAGACATATGAAGAATACAGGAGATTGTTGTCACATGTACCACACAGTCAGTACTTGCCAGATATTCCTGCAGCTCCTTTAATGTTGCTGTAGGCCTCTTGGTAGCCTCCCAGACCAGTTTTCTTCTTGTCTTTTCATCAATTTTGTAGCTAACTCCAGTTCTTGGTAATGTCACTGTTGTGCCATATTTTCTCCACTTGATGACTGTCTTCACTGTGTTCCATGGTATATCTAATGCCTTGGAAATTCTTTTGTACCCTTCTCCTGACTGATGTCTTTTAACAATTAGATCCCTCTGATGCTTTGGAAGCTCTCTGTGGACCATGGCTTTTGCTGTGGGATGCTACTAAGAAAATTTTAGGAAAGACCAACTAGAGCAGCTGAACTTTATTTGGGGTTAATCAGAGGCACTTTAAATAATGGCAGGTGTATACTGACTCCTATTTAACACGATTTGGAATGTGATTGCTTAATTCTGAACACAGCTACATCCCCAGTTATAAGAGGGTGTGTAGACTTATGCAACCACATTATTTTTCTTTTTTCTTTTTCTTCCCTCCACCTAAAAGATTTCAGTTTGTTTTTCAATTGAGTTGTACAGTTTATAGATCACATTAAAGGTGGAAAAAGTTCTGAAATGATTTATCTGTGTCATATTTTTATACAGAACAGAAACCTGAAATTTTAACAGGGGTGTGTAGACTTTGTATATCCAGTGTATGTATAAATAAATACATATATATATATAAATATATATATATATATATATATATATATATATATATATATATGTTTGTGTGTTTCCTGGTCTGTGTATAAGCCATCCTGACCTTTGCTTGAAGATTAGCAATTAGTAGCTAATGAGAAATTGGATTTAATAGGCATTACTGAAAGATGGTGGGATGACTCTCATGACTGGACTGTTAATCTGGATGGGTTTAACCTATTTAGGAAAGATAGGGGCAATGGTAAATGAGGAGGAGGGATATGTCTGTATGTTAAGCCTGAATTTAAGCCTATAGTCAGAGAAGATATTTATGGTTGAACTAGCGATAATGTTGAATGTTTGTGGGTAGAGTTAAATAGCAGAGGAGCAATTTCTAAAAGTAGGAACCAAAACAGTTTTTTGGGGGTAGGTCATGTCAAACAAATATAATTAGTTTCTATGAGGAGGTTAGTAGGAACTTGGATCAAGGCAACTCAGTGGATGTAGTCTTTTTGGATTTAGCAAAGGCTTTTGATACAGTGCCACATGGGAGACTATTGAACAAACTAAGGGATACAGGAATTGCAGTAAATATCTGCTCATGGATTGAGAGCTGGCTAAAAGACAGGAAGCAAAGGGTTGTTGTAAATGGAACATACTCCGATTGGACTAATGTGGTAAGTGGGGTTCCTCAGGGTTCAGTATTAGGCCCTCTCCTTTTTAACATATTTATTAATGACTTAGAAGTAGGATTGGAAAGTACTGTCTCCATTTTTGCTAATGACACTAAGTTGTGCAAGATACTTACATCAGATAATGATGTGCTTTCCCTCTAAATGGGCGATTAAATGGCAGATGAGCTTTAATACGAATAAATGTAAAGTTATGCATCTGGGAAGGAAAAATAGACATGAAATGTATAATCTTAATGGAGAAAATCTAGGGGTATCAGATATAGAAAGGGATTTGGGAGTGCTTGTGGACAACCACCTAGGTAACAGTGCTCAATGCCAAGCAGCAGCTGCAAAGGCAAGTAAAATATTAGCATGTACTAAGAAGGATATAGAAGCAAGGGAAGCAAATATAATTCTGCCACTATACAAATCTCTAGTACGCCCTCATTTGGAATATGGAGTACAATTTTGGGCACCACTTCATAAAAAGGACATTTTAGTACTGGAAAAAGTACCCAGAGGGGCAACAAAACTAATAAGGGGAATGGAGGGGCTAAGTTATTAAGAAATACTAGCCAAATTAAACTTATTTACTCTAGACAAAAGGCATCTAAGAGGAGATATGATTGCCTTATATAAATACATCCAGGGTCAGTATAAAGACTTGTCAAGTGAGCTTTTTGTGCCAAGAAATTAGAAGTAAAGAAATTTCACCTTAAAGAAAGAAAAGGGTTCTTCAAAAAACAAAGCGGGCGGTGGTTAATCTGTGGAATTCTCTACCAAAGGAGGGGGTGACAGCAGATTTGATAGATAACTTTAAAAAGGGACTGGATATATTTTTTAATAAAAAGGGTATTCAGGGTTATCCTGGATAATTAGAGACAGAGTATTTATCCAGGGAGGATTCCGATCACCAATATCTGGTATCAGGATAGAATTTTATATATTTTTTCCCCTTTTGAGACAATTGGCAAAATGTCACTGTCCCCCACAGAGTGTAATGGGGGCACAGAGTGGAGCAAGAAGACACAGAAACGAGAACGGGCACATAAAAGAAAAGGGGGCAATGGGGTAAGAGGCACAGAGTGGGCTTACGTTGGTGCGCATACTCCTGTTCGCTTTAATTTACAGTGGGGGAAAAAGTATTTCATCCTCTGCTAATTTTGAACATTTGTCCACTGACAAAGAAATGACCAGTCTATAATTTTAATGGTAGGTTTTTTTTTTTTAACAGTGAGAGACAGAATGACAAAAAAAGAAAAACTCATGTCAAAAAGTTATAAATTGATTTGCAGGTCAATGAGTGAAATACGTATTTGATCCCCTATCAATCAGCAAGATGTATGGCTCCCGGGTGTCTTTTATACAGGTAACGAGCTGAGAGTGCTCCTAAACTCAGCTCATTACCTGTATAAAGGACACCTGTCCATAGAAGCAATCACTCTCCACCATGGCCAAGACCAAAGAGCTGTCCAAGGATGTCCACGACAAGATTGTAGACCTACACAAGGCTGGAATGGGCTACAAGACCATCGCCAATCAGCTTGGTTGAGAAGGTGACAACAGTTGGTGCGATTATTCGCAAATGGAAGAAACATAAAATAACTGCCAGTCTCCCTCTGTCTGATGCTCCATGGAAGATGTCACCTCGTGGAGTTTCAATGATCATGAGAATCAGCCCAGAACTACACGGGAGGATCTTGTTAATGATCTGAAGGCAGCTGGGACCAAAGTCACCAAGAAAACAATTGGTAACACACAACGCCGTCAAGGACTGAAATCCTGCAGCGCTCGCAGGGTACCTTTGTCAGTGGACAAACGTTCAAAATCAGCAGGGGAAATACTTTCCCCCCCACTGTATATATATATATATATATATATATATATATATCACATATATATATATATATATATATCACATATATAGTTGTTGAATTTGCGAGTTTGTGTGTAACGCTCGCAAGTTGCGAGCCTTACACACAATCTCGCAATACTCACTGCTCAATGTGCGCAGAATGCCGCGCATGCACAATGCACAGTGAAAGGGAGATGGGGGAAAGAGACATGGGGGGAGAGAGGTGCAAAGGAGACACAGGGGAGGGAGGGGGTGAAGGAGACACAGCTGAGGGAGTGGGGGGGAGAGACACGGGAGGGAGAGGGGGTGAAAGAAAATAAGGGAAGGGAGAGGCGAGGAAAGAGACACAGGGTAGTGAGAGGTGGCAAAGGGGGAGAGACACAGAGGAGGGAGAGGGGGAAAGAGACAAAGGAGAGGGGGGAAGAGACAAGGGGGGGACAGAAAAATATTATCCTGTCTTTTGTGACGGGCAAGTGACTAGTATATATATATATTATATATATAAATATGTGTAGATGTTTATGTAAATGTATAGGTGTATATACATACACACACATATATATAGACATATATAAATATACTAGCGACTTTACCGTAAAAAATTACAGCATAAAAATTTGAAGCCTCGTAATGCTGTTGTTTGCCTCACCATGCGCTGCAAAGACGGGAAATGTGAGCCTCACTATGAATGGCTTCTCTCTCTCTCTCCTTCCCTTCTTCTGTGTCCTTTCCCTCCCTCTTCTCTCCTTCCCTCTACGAGCCTTGCAATGAGCACCTTCAGCACCCATTGTAGGCTTCGCAATGAGCGCCCTTGGCTCCCATTGCAGGCTTCCCATCACATCATGGGATAATTCCCCCCACTGTGTCTCTTCCACCACTCCCTTACCTGTGTCTCTTCCTCGCCCTCCCTCCCCTGTGTCTCTCTCCCCTGCTCTCCCTCCCCTGTGCCTCTTTCCTCTACTCTCCCTCCTCTGTGTCTCTTTCCCTCTCTTTCCCTCCCCTGTGTCTCTTTGCCCCCCTCTCTCTCCCCTGTGTCTCTTTCCCCCTCTCTCCCTCCCTAGTGTCTCTTCCCCCTCTCCCTCCCCTTTGTTTCCTATCGCCTCTCTCCATCCCCTGTGTCTCTTTCCCCCTCTCCCTCCCGTGTCTCTCTTTGGCTCCATCTCCCTCTGTCTCTCATTTTGCTGTTTACGGGTTTGAAAACATTTGTGGGCTTGGCGGCAGGTAAACCCGTAACTTTTTTTCAAGGGCTTGAAAAAAAGGGGGAGGCAGGGAGCCCGTAAGTGAAGTTGCAAGCTAATTTGCTACTCAATTGGAATATTTTTCCAAGTTACAGGCTTAAAAAAAATGCCAGTGTATAAACCTGCGGGGCTCGTTGCCATTTATTTTTCAAGCCCGTAGCTCTCATTGTGAGCCTCCTCCTTCCTCTACTTTAGGGTCCCACAGTGAGCGGCTTTATCGCTCACTGCAGGCCGCAACATACGCTCTGCGCATGCGCAAGCCCGTAACTTTGTATATGTACACTTATATATATATATATATATATAGAGACACAGACCTACATATGTATATATAGAAATCTAAATATATATATATATATATATATATATATATATATATTCACAGTAAATAAATAGTATATTTGTGTTCACATTTGAATGTCTAAAACAAGTTAAAAAACTTGTTTCCTGCCCAGTATTCCGAGAAATACAGTTATTAAACTGCATTCTGGGAACCCTGACAGGGACATGTAAATATGCCCACAAAGGCTTTGCACTTGCAATCCATAACCATATCAAACATGGCTTCCCTTAAGCATATGCCCGCTCTATCAAACAGCTTTGAGCAAAGCTAGGGTTGGATTATTCACAATCCAGGAATACCACTTACATACAGCTGATTCAAGGTTACTGCCTCTCATCAGCGTGGGGCGGGATCCCAGCTTGTGTAGTGGATATCTTGAGTAGGTAGTTCACCACAACAATCACTTAATATATGGCGGGCAAAAGAGCGATGGAATCCTCCACCGTACAGTAGTACAGTAAATAAATAGTACATCTATGTTCACATATTAATGGCTATTTATTTTTTTATATATGTACTGTGCTATCTCCGCCACTGCCTATGACTCTTGGTTGGGTATTTGGTTCCCATTGGGTGTTAGATGTCTGAATTGTTTTGTTTCGATATTTTTTTATTAATTTTTCTCTGCATTAACCCTTAAATTCCAAATTAAAAATACATTTGGGGGACGAGGAGTCACAGAAAATAAACATCTCTAATGCCTGACATAGGGCTAAGAAGCAGTCTGCCATTTTGACTCAGGAACCGCTGTTAGCTTCAGTATTATTGGGTTTCATGCCCTTATGAGAAAGTTGAAGGTTATTCTGTATGACCTTGTTTTTTTGGCTCATTATGCTGGATGTGATAGGAAACTGTAAAACATTGTCTATTAGTAGCAACCTGATATTACACTAAATCCCCAACATAATCGGATCAAATGCAGCCCTTTTAGGGGAAGCTTAAATGTTTGAGGTGAACTTCATCCAATCAATAAGTCTGATGGCCGGAGAATTGATGCCTTGGAATTGTGATGTTGGAGAAAACTGCTTAGACTCCCTTGGACTGCAAGAAGATCCAATAAATCAATACTACAGGAAATTAAGACAAACTGTACACTGGAAGTTTTGATCATAGGAAATTCAAATATGTTGACCATATGATGAGAAGACAGGATTCCCTAGAGAAGACTCTGACAGATGCGGAGATGGATAGATGAGGTCACTGAAACAACAAATATGAACTTGATGGAGTTTAGAGGGGCAGTGACTGAGATATGTACCTGGTGGGCTGGGTTTCATAGGGTCAATCAATACTACAGGAAATTAAGACAAACTGTTCACTGGAAGGTTTGATCATGAGGCTGAAGCTCAAATATTTTGTCCATATCATGAGAAGACTCTGATGCTAGGAAAGGTTAAAGGCACATGAAGAAGGGGGTGACAGAGGTGGAAACAGACAGACAAGGTCATTGAAGCAATAAACATGATCTTGAGTGAGTTGAGAGGGGCAGTGACTCACAGATGTGCCTGGCGTGCTGTGGTCCACTGGGTCACGGAGAGTTGGACGTTACTAAACAACTAAATAAAACAAAACAAAAAAAGGATAAAGATCCACATCAGGCCCTCCCATTTTTAATTACCTACTAAACCATGAAGATGCTTTATCCCAGGAAGGTAATTCCTGTTTTGTGTCTTCCCCTTTCTACTGGATACACTACTTATCTGCTCCCTTTTCTGTAAAATTTGAATTTGAATATTATTCCTACATTTTACTAAAATACCCCCCAAAAACCAAAGCCCTCAAATATAAACTGGATAAGAAGGATCGAAAGCTCAAATAAATCACCAATATGTTTATTGTCTAGAAGAGAGTTATAACCCGTTGGTCCAAAGTCTTTAAGACACATGCTTAACCAGGAGTATATTAACCCATTAGCACCCAAGCACAGCTGTATAGAGCAACCTGAAGACCAGGTCACAGAGATACCGGTGAGTGGGATCAGAATCTCATTTATATTACACAATATTTACTTATTCTACAATGTCAGATCATAAAGTATTGTGTAACTTAATTTCCAATTTCCAAACATATTTTATTATTTTTTTATATTTGAATGTGATAAAAAAGATTTGCATATATATATATATATTTTTTTTTTTTGTACTCGGTTCCTCCATTCACTAGCTCCACCACTGATTATCAGCTATGTCATGAGCATAAAGTCATATTTAGAGAAAATTAATGAATTTTCTCAGACTATGCTAGTGCACAGACGCTGACATTGGAGTAACGTTCATGTTCAAGGAATGAGGATGTAAGTATAGAGCAGGGCAAGCAAGTTTGTAAAGCTTACTTTCTACAGCTTATTGTATAGTATCCTTTATTGTGGATTACATCCTCCCATGTGGCTCTGAATCAAGACTATATCTACTGGTCCATGTTTTACTTACCTCCTAATAGAAACTACTGATTAAGATTATTAGTATTCCTCCTAAGAGCTTCCTTGAGACGAGGCTTGCCGGTCTGTAGTCGCCTGGATTTCTTGTGGTTCATTTCTTAATAAAGACACATTGGGTGTACCAGAACCCAGTTCCCTCAGCACCCTGAGATATATTCTATCTGGACCGAGTACTTTTTTTTTACAGATATTATTTCCAGCCTCTTTTGGATTTCTTCCAGAATAAATTGCCTATTAAGATACAATATGTTTGTATGATTTCTGCTCTTGCTTTTATAAGGTTGTAATAAAAAAATCTGATTTGTATAATGTAGATATAATATGCAGTTAAAGTGTAATCTTATCTACGATCAATCAATGTGTCTACAGAGCAGATATAATTCTTATGCTTCATACCATTTTAATGAGCATTAATGAAATAACATATCTGATTTAACTGACTGGATGTCATTATATATGTGGTCGATAAATACAATAATACTGTACTTAATAGTTATTTAATGTCTTTTGAAGGCATCCCACCTCAGGATTGGTTTTTACAGCATCTGACACTTTTTTATCTGTTTTATTTTTATAGCAGCCACTAAGTAATAAACTGGGTTAACTTTACACTGAGCAAGAAAATATATTATCTGTATGAACACAGCCCGAATTATCTGATAGAAAAGTTCAAAGCATTTTACGAGAATTGATCTTCCTTATGTATATGGTATAAAAACTTATTTCAGAATTTGTATGTAATTATATTATTAATTGAGATAGAATGTAGTGTCTGGATTCCTTTTGGTCGGATACAATGTAATTCCAAGCAGAAGGCATCTTGTATAGGTTTGCATGGGGATATAGACTGTTTGTTTATGTTGATATGTTTAGACGGGTCATTTCCATAAGTGATACAATTTTTTTCACTTGTTTTTTATTTTTGATATTAAGTATTTACATGAATACTCTAAACCAGTGGTTCTTCAAGGAGCAGCTGCTGGTGACCTTCGGATGCTCATAAGAAACTAGCCATTTCCCATCTAGAGTGAATCTAGGCAGCTCCTAATACAGAGGGGAATCTGGCAATGGATAGAGTGGGCGGGAGACTTCTCTTCTTTATATGGTGAAGAAAAAGCTTTATTTTTCTATATAAGTGCAGCACATAAATATTAACTATTTAATAGTAAATAAATATTGGTAATTAAAGTAAAGTACTGTATTATCACCACAACAAGAGCTCACAGATTTTAGATTAATGAGTGGAACATTTTCAACATGTGTATAATGAGCTGGGAGAAAACCTTGTAATTACATTAATTGTATACATAAGCCTGCATTAATTCTCCATGTGGAACCTTTTCATGTACAGTTGAGGATGGCAAACAAAAATCCAATTGAAACACTGCCAGTTGCCTCAACAGGGGAAAGCAACCCTTCATAATCCCAATAAAGGTTTATTCTCTTGATGAATGTCCTAACTATTCGGGATAACTGAAATAACCTTGTTTGGTCATATTATTCCAAAATATATCCAGAATCTGCTTTGCTTGTTAGTTACACAAAATGGTCCTGGTTGTATTTATACCACATAATCAAAACTCCTCCTAGACATCTTTTTAGGAAAAATAAGTTTAATGTGGTTAGTCTTTCTTCATAACTTAGCCCCTCCATTCCCTTTATTAGCTTTGTTGCCCTTTTCTGTACTTTTTTCTAGCTTTAAAATGCCCTTTTTTATGAAGTGGTCCCAAAATGATCTTCCATATTCCAAATGAGGGCGTACTAGGGATTAGTATAGTGGCAGAATTATTTTTCTTCCCTTGTTTCTATACCCTTCTTAATACATGCTAATATTTGATTTGCCTTTGCAGCTGCTACTTGGCATTGAGCACTGTTACCTAGGTGGTTGTCCACAAGTACTCCCAAATCCCTTTTGCTCCATTAAGAATATAAATTGCACAGCACTTTACATTTATTCATATTAAATCTCATCTGCCATTTAGATGCCCATTCCTCTAATTTATGCAAATCCCTTTGGAGAGAAAGTACATCATTATCTGATTTAATTATTTTGCACAACTTCGTGTCATCAGCAAAAATGGAGACAATACTTTCCAATACTACTTCTAAGTCATTAATAAAGATGTTAAAAAGGAGAGGACCTAATACAGAACCCTGAGGAACCCCACTTACCACAATAGTCCAATCGGAGTATGTTCCATTTACAACGACCCTTTGCTTCCTATCTTTTCGCCAGCTCTCAATCCATTAGCAGATATTTACTGCAGTGTAAAAGTTACTGATATTTCATTGGCTACATTTTGTACTCCCATTTTTGTACTCTCCTCCTTTGTTGTTTCAAGCCAGTATATGTTATCTGTGCTAAAGACACAAAATCCATATTCAATTACAACAATTCAACAAGCCCGTAATTGCCTTCAAACCAGTAAATGGCAAATGTATCAAAATGTCCTACGAGTACTAGACAGGACTCGCATGTGGGTTAAACACCTGTTCATTACACTGCAAAAGCAAATAAAGACACACTACTGTACATTAAAATACGGGGAAAGCAATAAAAGGGATTAAAATTAATTGCACAACAGTCTCAAGCTCGCAAATCTGCAATACAATTTTGTTTGTTTTTAAGTTTTCTATCCATATTATATTGACCCCAGGAACCAAGGAGTTAATACAGTTGATTTATTAATTCTTATGGATTCCTACATGGCTGGATTGTGAGTCTGAATGCAAATCAGACTTCTAAGCACTATTTAATTGTAGTCTAAACTCCATGTTTTATGGATATCATGATGACGGTCTCATTTTTCTATTAGCTCTGTCTAAATTGTAACTTACGGGCTTGATAACTTGACCAAGATCATACCCTGAGATGCTACGTACGGGTTCATGGTTTGTGTGTTGGGGCTGTGAGAATGTAATTGCAGACTTGTGCCAATTAAATACATCTGTAACTGTAGCAAATTTCTAACCTGCAGACATATGGGCTGTATGAAGGAAGTTACGAACTTGGAATTGAATGGGGGCCTATATCTACTGGTCCATGTTGTACTTATGTCCTCATATAAACTACCTATTATATTGATTTCATGAACATTTAGCTAAATATATTCCCTTATCAATCCTTCTTAGAGCTTCCACTATTGAGGCGAGGCTTGCAGGTCTGTAGTCACCTAGATTCAGTTCTTAAATAAAGACACATTGGGTGTTACAGAAACCAATCCCCTCAGCACCCTGAGATATATTCCATCTTGACCAAGTACTTTTTCTATATTTATTATTTTCAGCCTCTTTTGTTTTTTTCCAGAATATATGGCTCTATTAAGTCAGTTTTTATAATTAGCTTGTGTGCTTTCTGCTGTTACATTTATAAGGCTATAACAACAAAAACTACTTTGTATAATATCGATATAGCATGCAGTTAAAGTGTAATCTTATCTACTATCAATCAGTTTGTATATAGAGCAGATATAAGTGTCTGTGTGTTTTATTCTCCATAATCATTTTAATGACCATTAATATCTGATTTCACTGACAATGATACTGACAATGAGAATTATTATCTGATTTAAACACAATGATACTTCTGAAGGAATCCCATCTCAGGTTGGATTTTACAGCATCTGCACTATTTTTTATCTAGTCTATTTTTATAGCAGGAATTAAGTAATAAACTGGGTTAACTTTACACAGAGCAATAAAATATATTATCTGTATGAACAGCCTGCAATCATCTCAGAGAGAAATCCAAAGCATTTTACGAGAATTATTCTTCCTTATGGCAGTCTTAGTAATCAAAGCTCTATTTACATGTATTTATAGTGACATTCATAGATGGATATTGGCCTTTCTTAAAGACCCATCTAATGTCATTAATATTAGTGTATAAAACAAAACGTATTTAAAGTTGAGATACAGAAACCATGAGGTCTCCTGGGAATAAAAAAGTGCAGTTAAATATCCCCATTTCTTATGTTTTCTTCAGGAACTATTTATCAGACAGATCCCTGCAATAGGCTCCAAAGTAAATATAAAAAAGTGGAAATATTTTATATTTTTACATTCGCTCAATTCCACATAACTCAAATTATTGTTGAGCATCCTGTCTTTAGTCCTATTTGAGTTATATAAATGTACATAAAAAAAAAAAAATATATATATATACACATAAACACACATATATATACACATATATACCATACATAGACAGACAGACAGAGACAGATAGACAGACATAGATAGATAGATAGATAGATAGATAGACAGACATAGATACATAGATAGATAGATAGATAGATAGATAGATAGATAGATAGATGACTAGATAGATAGATAAATAGACAGACAGATAGATACCATTATGTTTTATTATTTATGTTTTCTCAGTTTCCTTACTAATTTTCTGAAAGTCTGTTCTTCTTCTCATCAATGATCAATCCATACAAAATATTCCCCGTTATTACTTCTAGATCTTTAAAATAGAACATTGAAAACATGAGGCCACAGTAATGGACACATTTCTCATTAGGCAAACTAGACAGCCTAGGGGGGCTTCCCTGTGAGGGGCGCCTTATTAAAAACTTAAAAATGTTCCTTGGCATTAAAAAAGAAAATACTTCCGTTCATAGATTCACCAAACGGGGCGAATGCCTGGAACAAGAGAGCCACAAGAGAGAGGAAGCTGCTGTGCCTAGGAGTGTGGGAGATATAAATGCGCCCCTGGCTACAGTGTCTCTTAATGTGTTTCTTTAGGCTTTGACCCCTGCTGGTTCTCTCGAGCACTCACAGGATTTTCTCCTACATTTGCCGTTTACGAGTTCTATACGTCAAAGACACTGACTTTGTTGCGCAAGGACACACCCGTTATGTGGCGCACACTGGACAGACGCTCCAGCCATTTTATTTGTTATTAACATTTTTTATCCAAAGCAGATAACAGAGCTATAAAAATAGTGCAGCAATTCATAGTGCAGGTAGGTGAAGTAGGACAGGTTGAGTAGGATTTGCCTTGCGGCCATTAAAACCGTAATCTACAGGTTTAAGGGTCACAATATTTTCAAGGCCGTAACTCGGAAGCCCTTTGCGGGTCTCTCCCTCGGCCATTTTGGGCCTCGCAATGAGAGCCAAAGGCCTCTAACCTACTCTATCTTGTGGGCCTATTGCAAGCCTCATGAAGAGGACCTTCAGTGCTCATCGCGGGCCTGGCAATGATCGCCTTTGACACTTATCGCGGACTGCGGCATGTGCTGTTCGCATGCGCAAGCCCATAACTTTGCGAGTGTTACACACAAACTCGAAATTACGACAAATATATACATGATAAAAAAAGTAAAGAAACATTCAAAAAGGTTAAAACAATATTGACACAAAGGCAAATCCTACTCAACCTGTCCTACTTCACCTACCTGCACTATGAATTCAGACAAGTTCAGACACACGAAAATCCCCTAAGCGAGAGAAAAAATGGCCGCCGAAAAAAAACGAAAACGAGGCTCAAAGTCCAGGACTGCACACACACACACACGCGACCTCGGAACCAACCTTAACAGAACAAACACCCACACGCACGAAAAATACGACCATAACGCGCACCTAAAAACAGTCAAAACACACCAAATACTCACAAAAAATACATAAAAAGCTTACCCAGGACCTCTGAAAGTGAAGTTACACCTCCATTTAAGTCCAAATTCCCGAGTTCAGACACACGAAAGTCCCCTAAGCAAGAGAAAAAATGGCCGCCGAAAAAAACGAAAATGAGGCTCAAAGCTCAGCCACGTACAACTTGCCCAAGAAGGGATCCGAGATAAGCTCAGAAACCCCCATTAACCCCACGGGATCCGAGATAAGCTCGGAGACCTGCATTAATCCATTAACCATCGCAGTGGGGGTCCCGATCGCACACAATTGGGGACCCCCGCTGCAAAGAAAATACTAAAATCCCGTGTTACGGGTCCTTAAAGACCCCCATAAACCCCTAATTAACCCTGTAATTTATGGGGGTCAATATAGACTCCCATAAGCCCTTCATCAACCCTGTCTCTCAGGTTGGTCAATATAGACCCCCATAAGCCCTTCATTAACCCTGTCACTCATGGGGGTCAATACAGACCCCCATAAGCCGTTCATTAAGTTTGTCACTCATGGGGGTCAATACAGACCCCCATAAGCCCTTCATTAACCCTGTCACTCATGGGGGTCAATATAGACCCCCATAAGCCCTTCATTAACTGTGTCACTCATGGGGGTCAATACAGACCCCCATAAGCACTTAATTAACTCCCACACTCATGGGGGTCAATACAGACCCCCCATAAACCACTAATTAACCCTGTCACTCATGGGGGTCCATACAGACCCTCATAAGCCTCTATTTAACCCCATCAGTCCCATAAGGGTATATTAAGACCATTATGGGCCTTATACAACACAACATTAACCACATAAGTGCCATGACGGTCCTCAAGGGCCATCATGACACTAAGTATAAACACTACACTGCACTATACCCGCCCAATAAAACATTAAATATCAACTAAACCCCCTCTACACTAACCTATTAACACCTACACTACCTACCTAGCTACCCCCTTATAACCCCCGCAACACGAATTACAGAAAATACTAAAAAGCATAAAGTCACACAAAAAAACAAAGTCTACATTACAAAAAATAAAAAACCTAAGTCACAGAAAAAAATCTACATTACAGAAAATAAAAAACCTAAGTCACACAAAAAAAGGAACATTACAGAAAATAAAAAAAATCATTACAACCCCCCCACTACAGAAAAAAAAATTACACACCTGAAAAGGAAATACATATAATACAATACAATACAATACAAATACATACAATACAATACAATACAAATGCATACAATATAATACAATACAATTAAATACAATACACCCCTATCTAATATACATTCCCCAATCTATCTAAATAAATACCATAATCTAATAAACATCCTATCTATATAATATACATCACACAATCTATCTAAATAAATACCATAATCTAATATACATCCTATCTATATAATATACATCCCCAATCTATCTAAATAAATAACACAATTTAATATACAACACATTCTATGCTATCTATATAAAACACATACCCCTAGCTAACATACAATAAATGCTATCTATAAAGAAAATAATCTAATTCTAAGCTAAAATAAAATAATTAAGACCATTTACCTTTGCAGATGTCCATTCAGATCAGTTACCTAGGGAAAAAAAAATAGTGCAACACGTTTACAGTACATAAATAAACATTCTAAACATTCTAAATATTCTACTCACCTTTCCAGCATTTCCCGTCCTTATGCTTTTATCCTTCTCCGGAGCGGCACCTGTTAAAAAAAAAACATAACATTAATACACATACACATACATAAAAACAAAATGAAATAAACAGAATCTACATTGTACTTACCTCCCTGCAATGTCTCCGGCCTCCTCCGCCTCCTCTTCTGCCACGCCCTGTTAAAAAAAAAAAAATAATACTCACATCCACACTCACGGACATCCCCGACGCTAATGAAGCTCCCGGAGACTTTTCTGGAATAAAATAGGCAATGGCGCCTTCTGATTGGTTGAAAACGCTGTCTATCAAATTCACCCAATCAGGAGGCGTCAATGTGTGAGCCAATCAGAAAGGGATACACCCTAAAATCCCACTCTGATTGGATAATGCACCTGTCAATCTTTATTTAAACCAATCACAAGGCGCAGATGCCTTCAGCCAATCACAATGGAATACACCCCCACAGGGTGATTGGTTGGAGCATCTGCGCATTCTGATTGGTTGCATTGACAATAGCCAATCACAATGGAATACACCCCACGTACTGATTGGTGAAGGATTTGC